>OY997274.1:388200258-388210258 GCA_963921465.1 Triticum timopheevii
GGGGTTTAACTGCAGCAAGCCAGCTTTGACTCGGTGGCTATCCTGAACTACGACTGCAAGTAACTCTTTTGAGGTGGCGCACACGAGTCCACATATTCACCATATGAATACACCACTATGGATCCGCTCCCGTCTCCCTATGAGAACACCATCCATAGAACTCACGCTTATCTTGCGTATTTTAGAGTATCCACTTTCACTTGTCTATGAACTGTACAGGCAACCCAGAAGTCCTTTACCGCGGACACGGCTATTCGAATAGATGATGTTAACCCTGCAGGGCTGTACTTATTCACACACGCTCTCGCCACTTACCGCCATATACACGTCATGTATCTCGGCAACCTTCAAGCGGAAGCATGGCGAGGGTGTCGGCCACGGCCTACCTAAACACTCAAGTCTCTCGTCCAGGTTTATCGCCTATTCAGGTTCCATCCACAAGGAGATCCGGCCGGGGTGTCGCTCACGGCCCCAAACAATGTGAGCAGGGTTCCCAAGCCCACCATCCGGGTGCCACTTGGTACACCGTGCCACTGCACCTAGTCTGTCCCAAGCCCACCTGTACCGGGTGCCACTTGGTAGACTACTAGCACTACCTACAAACACCAGAAACTAGTTGCTACTCCTGGACAGAGAACAAGCGTGATTAAGAAGCCGAGAGGGTCAATTAAGGATCCCAATGAGTGGTAGTAGCTGTTCATGGATCACAAACACAGAACTCAGTTCCTGAGGACGGTTTCAATGAGACAACCCACCATGTACTCAGGCAGATATGATGGTTGGAACATTTCCCAAGAACTATAATATTGGTCACTCGATAACCGGTGAAGTGGATGTCGTGGCCAACACACCCAGCCGGAAGGCCTATTATTGTATTATCTTGTTTGAGGAAGTTGGTCTCCTCCCCATAAGGATTTCGCAGGACTTACCTCCATAGTTATTCCTTATGGATTCTTGAGCTCACGAAGTCCGACCTGTTACTTGATGTTCTAGATACCAAACCATTTCAATGAATGGGTTACGCTAGCACATCAAGGAGAACATTAGAAGCGGAGTGCTAGATGTCTCTCGGTCGATCATCCAGATTTTCTTTCCTTGGCCTCGCTAAGGTGAAATCTGAGAAAGTGTTATCTTTCCTTTGCATCTGCACCCTCCATCGGTATTCATCATGGTAGTATGTTGTATTGCCAGGATCCTTGACACGGATATTGGTAAAACCTTGATGAATATGGAAATGCTCAAGTTCTTGAGAGCACGCGCAAGCAAAATCACCCCTTGTGTTGTTTTCAACAAGGTAATCCACATCATCCATTCTAATCCGGGTATGCCATTCTACCAAACCCCTCCAAACGATCGCTCGAGAATTGCCTTAGGCTGGTATAAAGAGTTTCGATGATCTCTGAATCAAAGGTAATTCTTTTTGCCACTTAAGGGATATTCCTATGAGTCACCTTCCCTAAGGTGCCCCGTTATGGTATCATGGCAATTCAACTCCTCGCTACGTTGACAACCGATCACAACATTCTTAAGTCTGGAATTGTTGTCTACCTAGCGAGCCCTCGTCATCTGTCTCACTCCATTTCTTCAGATGTATGCTTCGTGTCTCAGCTCGAGAGATGTGTCAATGTCTCATCCCATGAGTTGATCCTGAGTTGTTCGGTCTTCGAGAAGACGATTCTTCTAGAGTTTTTCTTTCCTCTTCTTGTTATGTTAGTTGGAGTTCTCAGAGGAAGACATCGGGTCAAAGATGGTGATCGATTCAACATTCTGATGAAGTGCCACCTGGATCATGAAGATTATGTTAGTTTGCGTTCCCCCTTCATCCTACCCTACGCTTGAATCTCGGGACGAGATTCTTGTTTAGTGGGGGTGAGTTGTCACAGCCCTAGAGTTTGTTTGTAACTAGTGGCATTGCATCCATTCATCATGTTTAAATTTCATGAAACTTGAAATGGGGATTGATCCAAGCCCTAGCAGCTAATGAATTCAACTAGGGTCAAAATAAAATCTTTTTCAATGAACCCAAAATGCCCTCTGAAAATGTTCATGATTTCTAGTAAAGGTGAAAATCTCTGCCAAAAATGATGCACATATTTCTAGGCCATTCTGGATTTTTGAATTAACACATATTGTATTTGAGTTGGAGCAAATATATGTTATATATATTTTTTGCTTCAATAATTCTGATATTTTGTGAGGGGTTCTAGAATATTCCTTTCAGTCCCTGCAAAAATTATTGGAAGAAACAAAAATGGTTTAGTGCTTGAACTAAATCAAAACAGATTGAAATAAATAGAAAACAACAATTAAAATAGAAACGAGAAGGAGGGAGTACCTGTTACTTACCTGGCCCAGCAGAGAAGCCAGCCCACCAGGCCCATGCGCCAGTCATCCTCAACCTCGTGCCAGTGGGCACGAGGGCGTGTGGCCACCGCGCGTCGGCACGCGCCCGAGCCACCTCCTGCTTCCGCCGCTTCTGGAGCCAGCCCCGAGTGCCACGCACTCCCCCTCGCCCACCCGGACTCCTCTCACTCTCCCCCGTCCTCAACCCCTTTCCTGGATCTCTCTCTCTCACTCACCCTAACGGGTTCGTCGCCGCCGTTCGTCACCACCGCGGCCACCGGCCAGCACTAGACCCATGGACCAGCCCCCGAGCTCCGCTATGCCACCCTCGTCCTCTCCGTCAGCTCACATGGCCGGAAGAGCTCCAACGCGCCGTCCCCGACCACTTCTTCATCGTCGGCCGCCGCAGATCTCCATCACCGACTCGCCACTGTCCGAGCTTCCCCGAGCACGCCGAGGCCACCAATGCACTCCACGTGAGCTCCTGATCATCCTCCCCCTCTCTGTTTTCTCTCTAGCATGTCGTAGCCACCGCGCCTCTCTCACCCGATAGCATGCCGCCGCACGAGCTCATCGCTGATGAGGCTCCGGTGGCCATTTGGTCCCGTGCGTGCCTCCGTTGGGTTCGTGAACTCTCATAGAACGCGTAGATGCTAACCGTAGATCCTCCCGTGCACGGTGTCGTCGTTTTCATCGGCGCCCGAACTCCGGCCGCCGCCACAACCTCGCTTCCGGCGAACTACGGCCACCCCGCACCCTTCCGTTGGTCTCCCCAGATGCGCACGGGCACGGGCTTCCTTCTGGTGCCCCTGGCGCGTCGACCCGTGGCCTCTGGCGAGTTCCGAGTGGGCTCCGCCATGGTTCGAGGTCGCCGCCGGCTAAACTCCAGCGAGCCGACGTGGCCGCGTGATTAGCGCTAATCACGGCCAGCTAACCCTCTCCAGAGCCACTGACTACCGGGCCCCACGGCCTAATTAACCCTGCTTAGCTCCTGTTTAGACTAAACTAACCCGACGGGCCCCACAGGTCAGTTTGACCTGGCCACGTCACCTGTTGACTCGGCCCCACCTGTCAGCGACACTAACCAGCACTGGGTCACTGACTAGGGGACCCCACTGGCCAGGTTTGACCTAGACCGGCCTCGTTGACTGCTGATGTCATAGTGACGCAATGCTGATGCAATAAGTATTTTCTGGATTTATTTTTATACAGGAAATTCCAGAAAATACCACAAACTTCTAAAAATCATAGAAATTCAACCGTAACTCCAAATGAAATAAATTATATATGAAAAATGATCAGAAAAATCCAATCTATCCATCTGTACTTTCATGCATGTTAGAACAACTTTTGCTCACTGTTTAGGTCAAATCAATTAAGTGGCATTTGAATTTCACATATGGAGTTTGGGTTTGAACTTAGGGTTCAAACCAACTTCATTTAACTTTGTTGCTAGTTGCATTAGCTCAAAACACCAGCATGTTGCCATGTCATAATCATGCATCGTATTGTTGCATTGCATTGATTGTGTTTCCTCTCTATTGCCGGTAATTGTTCCCTCTCAGTAGACGTGGTTCCGACGATGAGTTCGATGACACCGCTGAAGAGCTATACTATCTTCAGAAGTGCCAGGCAAGCAAAACCCCCTTGTTCATTTCGATACAATCCTACTCTCTCACTCCTGCTCCCTTTTACTGCATTAGGACAACAACGATTCATCTGTTACTTGCTGCGGTAGCTGAACCCCTTTATCCTCTACATGACATGTCATTGCCACAGTAAATAGATGAAACCCACTAGCATGAGTAGGAGTTGTTTGAGCCCTGATGTGCCTACTCATTCATGCTTGTTTGTCATGCCTACTAATGCTTAGAGTTGTGTCAGGTCTGATTCATCAGGGATGAATTGGAGGTGTGTGAACATGTCCTACTGTGTGTGAGCTAAGTGTGTGAACACGATTTGGTAAAGGTAGCGGTGAGAGGCCATGTAGGAGTACATGGTGGGTTGTCTCATTGAAACCGTCCTCAGGAACCGAGTTCTGTGTTTGTGATCCATGAACAGCTACTACCACTCATTGGGATCCCTAATTGACCCTCTCGGCTTCTTAATCACCCTTGTTCTCTGTCCAGGAGTTGCAACTAGTTTCTGGTATTTGTAGGTAGTGCTACTAGTCTACCAAGTGGCACCCGGTACAGGTGGGCTTGGGACAGACTAGGTGCAGTGGCACGGTGTACCAAGTGGCACCCGGATGGTGGGCTTGGGAACCCTGCTTACATCATTTGGGGCCGTGAGCGACACCCCGGCCGGATCTCCTTGCGGATGGAACCCGAATAGGCGATAAACCTGGACGAGAGACTTGAGTGTTTAGGTAGGCCGGGCCGACTCCCTCGCCAGGCTTCCGCTTGAAGGTTGCCGAGATACACGAGGTGTACATGGCGGTAAGTGGCGAGAGCGTGTGTGAAGAAGTACACCCCTACAGGGTTAATATCATCTATTCGAATAGCCGTGTCCACGGAAAAGGACTTCTGGGTTGCCTGTACAGTTCATAGACAAGTGAAAGTGGATACTCTAAAATACGCAAGATAAGCGTGAGTGCTATGGATGGCGTTCTCGTAGGGAGACGGGAGCGGATCCATAGTGGTGTATTGATATGGTGAATATGTGGACTCGTGTGCGCCACCTCAAAAGAGTTACTTGCAGTCGTAGTTCAAGATAGCCACCGAGTCAAAGCTGACTTGCTGCAGTTAAACTCCACCACCCCCTTTGTTGATAATGATGCATATGTAGTTAGTTCTGATGTAAGTCTTGCTGGGTACATTTGTACTCACGTTTGCCTATTTTATGTTTTTGTAGAGGGACTTCAGTCTCACTAGTAGTTCCGCGTGGACTTCGACGTTTAGCTTGTTACCTCAGCTACGATCTTGTGCCCTCGGCAGGATCTGGTAGTTAGTCAGGCTTCTCAGCCTTTTCCATTTGTAGTTGTCTGTACTCAGACATGTTAAGCTTCCGCTTGTGCTTTCTTGTATGCTCTGAGTGTTGGGTCTTGAGACCCATGTTTGTAATATCTCGCTCCTCGGAGCCTAATGAATAAATACTTGAGTTGTAGAGTCATGTTGTGATGCCATGTTGTATTTGCACATATCGAGCATATTGTGTGTATGTTATTGAAATGCTTGGTATGTGCGGAATCTGACTATCTAGTTGTTTATCCTTAGTATCCTATTTTACCGGGAAATGTCTCCTAGTGCTTCCACTGAGCCATGGTAGCTTGCTACTGCTCCGGAACACTTAGGCTGGCCGGCATGTGTCCTTCTTCGTTCCTGTGTCTGTCCCTTCGGGGAAATGTCACGCGATGAATACCAGAGTCCTGTTAGCCCGCTACAGCCTGGTTCACCGGAGTCCTGCTAGCCCAGTGCTACAGCCTGGATTCACTCGCTGATGACCGACACGTTCGATGCTGGGTCATGGATGCATGTCCCTGTAAGTTTGTGCCACTTTGGGTTTACGACTAGCCATGTCAGCCCGAGCTCCTTATCATATGGATGCTAGCGACACTATCATATACGTGTGCCAACAGGCGCAAACGGTCCCGGGCAAAGGTAAGGTGACACCCGTGGGAATACCGTGTGTGAGGCCGCAAAGTGATATGAGGTGTTACATGCTAGATCGATGTGGCATTGAGTCGGGGTCCTGACAGCTTTGGTAGGGGTGAGTTGTCACATCCCTAGCCTTGCTATGCACTTGGACTAGCTTGGTTGTTGCATCATGTCTAATTTATTTGAAAGTTGAAATGGGGATTGCTCAAACCCTAGCAACAGATCAAATGAACTAGGTTCAAATAAAAATATTCTCAATGAACCCAAAATGCCCTTCAGAAAAGTTCATCATTTTTGGATTAGTCTAGAACCTCTCCCAAAAATGGTGCACATTTTTCTAGGCCATTCTGGATTTTTGAATTAAATCATATAGTATTTTTATTTGGGCATTTAAATGCTATTAAATATTTTAAATGCTCAAATAATCCCAAACTAAAATGTTTACTGTAGGATATATTTCCAACAGTGGTCATGAGCAGTTGCATGATTTTTGGGATTGATTTAGTATTTTTAATAAAGCCACAAAGCTGCAGGAAAATAGAAAACAGGAATTAAAGAGAAAGAGAGAGAACTTACCTGGCACTTACCTAGCAAAGCCCACCTGGCCTGGCACTGTAGCAGCCCAGCCAGGCAAAACTAGCCCAGCCCACCAGGGGATCCTCCCTGTCGTCTTCCACCTCCTGCCAGTGGGCAGGAGGGCGTGTGGCCGCCGTGCGCGCACACGCGCCCCGGCCACCTCCTGCTTGCCGCTCCCCCTCGACGCCCTAGCTTTCTCTGGTGGTGCCACGCACCTCCCTGCCTCTCTCCCTCACTCTTCTTCGCTCATCCCCCTCCTTTGCTCTCTCACCGCATGTGCCCGAGCGCAGCCGACGCCGCCGACGAGCACCACCACGGCCACGGCCATCCCTGAGCCTCTCCAACGCATCCCCAAGCTCCGCCTCTCCCTCGCCCCCTGGAGCTACCCACGAGCTCCGCCTAGTCCCTCTCCTCCTACTCACCGAGCCGCGCGACATCAGATGCCCGACAACGCCGTCTTTGCCTCGTCTTCAACCTCGGGCACCGGAGATTGCCACCGCCGATTCGACACCTCCGAGCCGTCCCCGAGAGCGCTAAGCATCCCTACAGCCTCTATGTGAGCTCCTACTCCATTTCCCTCTTACCACGACGCCGTTCGCGACCTGTAGTCGTTGATTCCGCCTTGATCGAAATGCCCCGCCGCACGAGCTCGACGCCGGCGTCACTTCAATGACCATTTGGTCATCCGTAGGTGTGCAACGCGCTCGCAGCCTCGTGCAGTGCATCCCTAGCGCACCGGTTCGCTCGACCGCGAGCCGCAGCAGCAAAAACTCACGAACGCCGAACTCCGGCCGCCGCCCAAGTGGTCATCGCCGTCGACCCCGGCCTCCCTGCACCCAGCTGCGTGCACCCCTGGATACGGGTGAGCGAGGGCTTCCTACACCTCATATCACTTTGCGGCCTCACACACGGTATTCCCACGGGTGTCGCCTTACCTTTGCCCGGGACCGTTTGCGCCTTTTGGCACACGTATATGATAGTGTCGCTAGCATCCATATGATAAGGAGCCCGGGCTGACATGGCTAGTCGTAAACCCAAAGTGGCACAAACTTACAGGGACAGGCATCCATGACCCAGCATCGAACGTGTCGGTCATCAGCGAGTGAGTCTAGGCTGTAGCACTGGGCTAGCAGGACTCCGGTGAACCGGGCTGTAGCGGGCTAACAGGACTCCGGTATTCATCACGTGACATTTCCCCGAAGGGACAGACACAGGAACGAAGAAGGACACATGCCGGCCAGCCTAAGTGTTCCGGAGCAGTAGCAAGCTACCATGGCTCAGTGGAAGCACTAGGAGACATTTCCTGGTAAGAGAGGCTACCAAGGATAAACAACTAGATAGTCAGATCCCACACATACCAAGCATTTCAATAACATACACACAATATGCTCGATATGTGCAAATACAACATGGCATCACAACATGACTCTACAACTCAAGTATTTTATTCAGTAGGCTCCGAGGAGCGAGATATTACAAACATGGGTCTCTCGACCCAGCATTCAGAGCATACAAGTCAAAGCACAAGCGGAAGCTTAGCATGTCTGAGTACAGACATCTACAAATGAAAAAGGCTGAGAAGCCTGACTATCTACCAGATCCTGCCGAGGGCACAAGATCGTAGCTGAGGTAACAAGCTAAACGTCGAAGTCCACGCGGAACTACTAGCGAGACTGAAGTCTCTCTGCAAAAACGTAAAATAGGCAAACGTGAGTACAAATGTACCCAGCAAGACTTACATCAGAACTAACTACATATGCATCATTATCAACAAAGGGGATGGTGGAGTTTGACTGCAGCAAGCCAGCTTTGACTCGGTGGCTATCCTGAACTACGACTGCAATGTAACTCTTTTGAGGTGGCGCACACGAGTCCACATATTCACCATATCAATACACCACTATGGATCCGCTCCCGTCTCCCTACGAGAACGCCATCCATAGCACTCACGCTTATCTTGCGCATTTTAGAGTATCCACTTTCACTTGTCTATAAACTGTACAGGCAACCCAGAAGTCCTTTACCGCGGACACGGCTATTCGAATAGATGATGTTAACCCTGCAGGGGTGTACTTCTTCACACACGCTCTCGCCACTTACCGCCATGTACACGTCATGTATCTCGGCAACCTTCAAGCGGAAGCCTGGCGAGGGTGTCGGCCACGACCTGACTAACCACACAAGTCTCTTGTCCAGGTTTATCGCCTATTCGGGTTCCATCCGCAAGGAGATCCGGCCGGGGTGTCGCTCACGACCCCAAACGATGTGTGCAGGGTTCCCAAGCCCACCTCGACGGGTGGATCTACGCTTGGTACACCGTGCCATGGTGCCTAGTCTGTCCCAAGCCCACCTGTACTGGGTGCCACTTGGTAGACTACTAACACTACCTACAAACACCAGAAACTAGTTGCGACTCCTGGACAAAGATCAAGTCGATTAATAAGTCGAGAGAGTCAATTAAGGATCCCAATGTGTGCTAGTGGCTGTTCATGGATCACAAACACAGAACTCAGTTCCTGAGGACGCCTGCAATGAGACAACCCACCATGTACTCCTACATGGCCTCTCACCGCTACCTTTACCAAATTGTGTTCACACACTTAGCTCTCAACAGTACAACATGTTCACACACCTCCGATTCATCCCCGATGAAGCAGACCTGACTCAACTCTAAGCAGTAGCAGGCATGACAAACAAGCATGAATGAGTAGGCACATCAGGGCTCAAACAAATCCTACTCATGCTAGTGGGTTTCATCTATTTACTGTGGCAATGACAGGTCATGCAGAGGAAAGGGGTTCAACTACCGCAACATGTAACAGTTGAATCGTTGTTGTCCTAATGTAGTAAAAGAGAGCAGGAGCGAGAGAATGGGATTGTATCGGAATGAACAAGGGGGTTTTGCTTGCCTGGAACTTCTGAAGATAATATAGTTCTTCATCGGTGTCATCGAACTCATCGTCGGAACCACGTCTACTGAGGGGGAACAAACACCGACAACAGAGAAAGAACACAATCAATGCAATGCAACAATATGATGCATGAGCGTGACATGGCAATATGATGTGATTTGAGCTAATGCAACTAGCAGCAAGTTAAATGGAGTTGGTTTGAACCCTAGGTTCAAATTCAAACTCCATATGTGAAGGTTTAAATGCCATTATAAAATTTGGCCTTAACAGCAGCCCTAAGTTGTTCTATCATGCATGAAAATGGTACAGATGGATAGATTGGATTTTTCTGATCATTTTTCATATATAATTTATTTAATTTGGAGTTACGGTTGAATTTCTATGAATTTTAGAAGTTTAGATCATTTTCTGAAATTTATAAATCATTTCTGATTTATTTTAATACCAAAAAATGTTTACTGCGTCAGCATTAGGTCATGCTGACCTCAGCAGGTCAACAGCGCCAGCCAGGTCAAACCTGACGGCTGGGACCCACGGGTCAGTGTAACATGGCTGGTTTGGGTGGATGACAGG